>OZ022240.1:7793549-7814567 GCA_963978895.1 Erpobdella octoculata | reverse complement strand
AACAACATGCATTACAAATTCGTACTCTGCAGTATAATGAGTAGGGCGACGACGGCGTCAGAAACAAAAAGCCGGTAATTTTCATCCATATAGGACAATTTGCGTGGAGCCGTCACGAGAATAATAATGAGAATAATAATAAAAGCCATAATGAAGTAAAAAAAGTTGTAGGATGGAGCAATTAGGCGTAATATACGGTAATATACATGGGAAACACGAAGAACAGCTGTCTACACGTCACCCCTGCCTTGCCTTTTAAATTGCTCGAGGATGTACTGCTTATGAAACTATTTACAAGCTCTGATCGTCTTGCCGACACACAGACACACAGACATACATACATACACACACACACACATATACATACATACATATATATATATATATATATATATATATATATATATATATATACAGGGACGGATCCAGATTTTTTAAGGGGGCGCATCCATGAGTGCCCAACATAGGGGCGAGAAAAATCCCCCTTCCTGAAAAAATGATGACATTTTTTAAACCATTGTTTACAAACTTATTCGTGTATAGTGGATTTGCCCCCTCATATATATATATATATATATATATATATATATATATATATATATATATATATAAAATAAATATTTCATGTATGCGTTTAGTTTGTTTTTCTTTCAAACAGAAGCCGCCTAATGATAATTATCTGGCATAAAATTCAATAATTTCAATATTCCAGCATTTATATATATTTAAAGGCCTTTGTAATTAGCGGGAGGTAGATAGATAGGTAGGTAGGGCATCATTGTATATACAAAGTTCTCATTAATTCCACGCACGAATGTACAAAACGAAAACGTATCGATTGTAGCACAAGAGCTCACAGACGTGAGTATACGCACATACAGGCACGCCCACACAGACATCCACACACAGACGTACACACGCAACGACACAGAGGAATAGACAGAGGCACACACATACAAATGCACGCATATACAAACAGATAATAATACAACGCAACAAGTATAGTTCAAGACACCACAGAACTAATAACCGACGTCGTCGCCAATGGTAACTCGACTAATTGAACGGCCATCTTTGTAAGAAATGCTTTATTTCTCTACTTCTTTCTCACTGAATTTTTTTAAACCAAGAAAACTCTGTTTGTGGTGAACATGCTGTGTCGTGTGAACTCTGACCTCAGTAATTATATGAAATTGCATTGCAGCTGAATAGCCTACAACTATTGGAATTTAAAATTTAACTTCCAATTCGTATTTACGTAACTTAAAGTCATTTAAATAAACAATTAAACAAAACTAGAGAACGACTTTCACTTACGCCGGTTGGCGATTTTCACTGTTTTTTAAATTATAATTGATTGAATATTCACACGATTATTTGCATAAATGATGACCTATTTCTGTGAACGGTGCACACACACACACACACACACACACAGCAATCTCCGTTCTTGTTTAACATGAAATAAATTTTCCTTATCAACCACGAATATACAGACAAAACATAATCCAGCTTATCAACATTTCAGGAAACAGGGTTAATTTGATATTCGTGGAAAAAGTGATATAATGAATGACTGAGTCATAAAGTATGGAATAAATATAGATATTATTATTAACACACAAACACCTCAGAGGATATAAATGTTAAATGTAACTAACTATATATTCACATCCATATCGCAAACAAACAAACATATTATAACGAATAAAAATTTAAACAATTAAAATTAAATATTGAATGTAAGTACCTACAACACGACGCTATAGTGAGAAATAACGAGCAAAAATCGACATAAGCATCATCCTCTTCCTCCATCTCCACCAAGGACTCCAGCAGCAACTGCGTGGCATCGGCATGATAAAAGAGAATATTGGATTTGACCTCGAGGCCAGAGCAATTCAGACCATCCAGGAATTAATAATGTCAGCTCTACGGAGGTGACACCGACCAGGACACCACAGATAATAGGACTTGGGAAGAATATAAGCAGAACACTAATATCAACACCGTCGTGGAGCGGTTTGTGATTGCTATAGTAACCTTCGTCTTAAGCTATTATGTAAACATGTGTTTAAAGTTTTATTTAAATTTGTGAAGGCGCTAAGCACAAATATCTGAAATATCAGTTTGAACTTGACCTTGACACAACAAAACTTGACCTCAGAGACCGCATAGCATCCCCTAAAAAATGTTTAGCCTGCTCGAGAATGAAAAAAATTATAAAGAAAATTAAAAAAAAATTAATGTAAAGACTGAATCGCCGAAGCTGAAGAAATCCAGGAATTCCTGGAATATTTCCTTACTCGATCAGACTTACTATATCCAGCTTACTAATTTATATTATTTCAAAAATTCAATTTATGAATTTTAATTTATTATGCTTAGAGTGGGAACAGTAAATATGTCTCAATGTTATGTAACATAAGCTATCATTTTTTTAATAATTAAATTCATATAATAAATCAAAAATCACTTTAACAAAAATAGCCGTTTTTTACTTCTGATTTCATTTCCCACATTTTTGCTGATCTTTCGATTAAAAAAAACTTTTTTCCACCATTAAAAACATAATTCAACCAATTATTTGCTCCACTGAGTTTGCCTCAGGACTTTCATAACAGCTAGAAAATCAGGCCAAATGCAGGTTAGAATCATGTCACGTGTGTGTGTGTGTGTGCGTATGTGTCTGTGTGTTGTATTGTTCAGTCCGATGTCTTGTGGTTAATAGTACGACCACTTCATGGGACGAGAAAAGAGCCTGTCCACTAAAAACTTCAAAGTCACCTGTTTAGAGTAACAACTCAGAATAGTTTGAAAATAATTGGTGCAGGATTAAAAGAAATTTAAATAAACTGCTTCACTGAACAACTTTCGTGTTTTTGCTACTCTTAATAATCTAGGTGCCAAAGATTTTAAACAATAAAGAAATAAATTTCTTTAAAAGGAATAAAATACAAACTGATCTTCCCATAGAGACACACACACACATAGACAGATATAAAATTTGCCTAAATGAAATATATGCCATTACTGACATGAGCTCATACTCCAGCAAATAGAACAGTGACCTTGTTCCATAACATCACCAGGGACTCATATCCAAAGACCAGCACAAACCATCTGTGAATTATACATATATACAGAATATATTTTACTCATAGTGTTTTACAGTTTTTTTTTCAAACAGTATGATTAGTCTTCATGTCAGAGTAAATGTTATATGATTTAAGTTTTTATGAAAAAAAACAAATATTTTGTAAATGAATTTAGTTAAGAAATTATGAAGAGTTTTCTTCCCTGCAATTGCTCATAGGAAATATCATGATGTACATAAACAGGAGATAAATCAAATTCATAACAAATTTATGGAAAACAGGAGTTTAAGTTTTAATTATTTATTCATAAAAAGAAAAGAAATAAAAAAAATTAACAAAAATCTGTTAAAATAAATAAATAAATAACCACATCTCCTTATGCTGAATAATAAATTAGATATCAACTGAACATAAACAAGACACCAACACATCATAAAAACTTAATGACCATGCTCAACAATAAATATAATAATTGTTCACAGCATAGAGATGCCCACATGTTATTAAAAATGTAATAAAATATCTTTTATTGAATTTAAAAGGTCACTACCAATGGTTCAAATATTGTCCAACACTGGGCCACTGGGGCCATAGACATATAATCAAATGGCACAAATTTAAAAAAAAATGTACTTATTGTATTGTAGACAAAAAAAACATATGAAAGGAAGTTTTTGAAGACAAATTTTTAAATTAGAATGTTTGTAATTTTATACAAACCTAAAAAATTCTTATTTGTATGCATATCTTTACTGAAAAGATTTTTTCATAATTTGATTTTATTTCCTTCTAATGTTTTTATATTTTGCTTTTAATATTTCAAGTATTTATATATAACTACATAATTAAAACGTCAAAAACAAGGTTATCAAGACAAATTCGAACCTATAATAATTTCTAATTTCAATGCTTTTTGACCATAGAAAAGCAACCAGAAATCCGATTTTTGTGTGTGCAAAGTTGCTAGATTTGAACGTTCAGTGATGTGAATCAATGAGACCAATTTCAGCTCGATCCGATAAAAGGAAGTTTGATAAAAAAAAAACCTCTCATACTGCATGAATCATCACTCACACAGACATATATCAAGAAAAGTTAAAAGCTCATAGATCCAATCGAAACAGTTTATAGTGTGATGAAATTTAAAATGAACTTTTACTCAATTCATCAATTCATGAATTTTATTCAATTCATTTATTTTAAAATATCATGGTTTCATCAGTTTCATCTAGCTTATTGGGTAAATTATTTCACAAGGTTAGGCAGTAAGTTTTGAATGAAATGATAGATAGTAGCACATGTGGTTGAACTATTTCACCAAACCAACAGCAGCACGGCTATGTTAAATATCTCAACATCCAAAGTGTCAGAAGTTACAACTCCTTTGATCCGGCCTGATATTACTGAAATTCTAAACCAACGAACATAAATATAATTGTATTTTGTTATCTTATTATTTATTTATTTACATATTTATTATTATTATTATTTTGAGCTGGTCTTTTAATGACATATTTATTAGCAAGCCAGCAGATAAAGAACCTGTGCAGGAAAAAATCAGACAATTCAATAAACGGGCCATCATCCATTCATTCATCCAATCAACGAATCATACCATGTTAAAAATGTTTACTCATAAACTCATAGGAATAAAAAAAACGAATATTAAAAATTAAAATATTCCGATGTGATGCTTATTTTCATATCGCCGACAGACATAATAGAACGCACTGAATCTTGCGGGCTTCATCGAGCGATATTATACTTACATACATCAATCACATCTATTTTCTGTTCAAATAATGCACGACATGTCTACTGGAATAAACCCAAATTTATATATATATATATATATATATATATATATATATATATATATATATATATATATATATATATATATATATATATATATATATATATATATATATATATATATATATATATATATATATATATATATATATATATATATATATATATATATATATATATATATATATAGTTATTCTGGATAATTTTCTCAAATCAAAATGTTTAGAGAAACGTGAATGGAGTAAAAAGTAGAGCATCGCGGGGGGGAGATGCATCCCCAAAGATAATGATAATGATGTTGGTATAACAATAAAAGGAGTCACAGTTGTTACAATTAATTATAAATGTTTTAATTATAAATATTTTGTCTATTTTTGTCTAAAAAAATTTAAACCATAAATCCATGGGGGAAAGTTCCCCTTCTTGCCCCCGCTTGCGGTCGCCCATGGCATCCAAGAGTGCCCGCCCATATGACCATTGTTTACTAATTTATTCGTGTATAACGGATTTGTCCCTTCATACTAAAATTTTAAATGTAAATACCTAATAATGGTAAAAATGTTTGTGCTATAAATGGAAATCCATCAATGTTTTTATGCTTGAAATGAGCGTATACATTGATTGAGAGCTAACTCTTTACTAAATCCACCCCCATATATATATATATATATATATATATATATATATATATATATATATATATATATATATATATATATATATATATATATATATATATATATATATATATATATATATATATATATATATATATATATATATATATATATATATATATATATAATAGGGTTTATGATTGGTTTTGCTAATTAATTGCAATTTTTGTTAGGCGCCATTTTAATAACGCACGGCAATTAAGTTTGCTGCGTTTTGTCAATGAAATCTATATTAGTTTTTTTCCAAAAAATAGTGTCTACAAGCAATTCGTATGTTTTTTGTGACCTAGATAAGTCTGATGACTCACGCCACATTAAAATTGTCAAATGATTTGATATACAGGAATGAAGTGCCTCACAATTTCTCATATCAGCGACGGGTTTAACGGAGTGCAAAGAATGAGTAAACAAAAATATTTGGAGAACAAAAAAAATTACGTCGCTGCCAGACGAAATCTCGAAGCGTTATCAATTAATTCTAACTTCAGAGGAGAGAAGCACACACATGAAGCTCCTCAACGGGCGAAAAGCGTGCTTTGAAATGAGTTCGTTCTATTAAAAAAGCCTGCTTCGCTTCTAAACTAGAAAAGCATCCCCCGCTAATGAAAGGAAATAAGAAGAAGCAAACGAGCAAATAGTCACGCAACGATGCCGAAGCTGTGCATAGACATGTGATACTTCAATACCTGCATCCTGCATACATACATAAAATACCCACACATATACATACATATATACATACTTACGCATACAAACACTCACATACATACATATATGCATATATACATACATACAAACTCACCCACATGATACATACATACATACATGCATGAATATATACATACAAACTCACCCACATAATACAAACATACGTGTGATACCTGCATTCTGCATACATACATACATACACATAAAATACTCACATACATATATGCATATATATATATACGCATAAAAATACCCATACCCATGCGCACATACGCATACAGTCAAAAACGAGCTACACGCATCGCACACAGTCTCGTATCATAGGAGAAGCAGGGAGGATTTACTCAAGAAAATAAGAGAAAACGAAGCCCTACATAAACAGAGAAAGAGAGGGAGAGAGTTGATAGCTATCGACAGCTAGACCTGTTTTCCCAGCTCTCGAGACTTAAGCTCAACCCTCCTGTGCGTCTGGCAAGCACGCAACGCACCAGTCTCAGAGCGAATACGAACAAACAGAACGAAATGCGCCAGTTTGCAGCGTGCGCCAGCCTGCATTTATGCTAATGTTCAAAGTCTAGTGTGTGTCGAACGATGCTTTTTACGAGTAATCAAGCGCTCGATGCGATCGCGAACGACGAAAATCTACGAAGATATCGGCGCGCTGAAATAAATACTCACCGTTTTTAATCGTTTACGGACTTCAGTTTTCGTTCTTTCGGTGAAAATCGGTGAAAAACTAGAGAGCCTACATTATGATCCGGCTCAACAGCAATGCGGCGGCCATGTTTGCTCTGCTTTGAATTCAATTGGTCGAAAAGTAGATACTGAGGGCGTGGCTTAAAATGATTTTCTTTGTTCGCAAGCGGGTGCTCTGCCCGTCACTCAAGCCAGTCTCATGGTTATGCTAATTACGGCCTACTCGAAATCGACCGACGTAGATAATTACAAAGAATTAAAACCTTAATTTTGGGTTGACTGTTAGACTTTCTTGCATGGCATTTAATAACCTTTTTTATTTTTATCTAAAACCTTATGTTTACGGCCGCAACTGAAGGAGCAGTCAAATAAGTAGATGTTGTTGAACAGATATTTCACATCAGTCAGTCACATGCAGACAGATTGCGGTGTTGGGTTTCTTAGTTACTTCACACACGATGGTTTCAAATTTAAAGGCCGAACTGAACTACTGTTTATAGAAAAACTAACCACTTTCACATTATTATCGCATTCGCGACAGGCTGTCATCATTGTGTTCCTTTACTTTCAAGAGAACAATGCCCGATCGATTACTTTTTCAATTAAGAATGTTTATTTTTAGCGACAAGGAAAGTGATAAATTAATGCCCGACAAACAGCGCCGCCTCAGAAGTTGTAGCAATAGAGATTGAAAAACGACTTGAGATAAGATCGAGGAGCGAGCAAGATTGTCGTTGTACTTATCTGGCCAAACTTTGTTGTAAGAACGGAGATGAATTCCCAGTAGCGCAACAGGCAAATCGTGGTGATGCAGCAGGATGCAGTTTATTGAGGAAATAAGTGCATAACGTATTATTTATTGAAATTGCTGCTCTTTGATCTTTCTGAATGTTTAAAAGCTTTTTGCAACCGTGCGGCAGACCCGGATGTTGACCATTTAAAAGTAAAAATGTCATTTCAACTTCGCAAAGGGGACTACAACTGAGTTGATAAGATCTACGAAGACTTTTTGTTTATATGTTAAAGTTATATGTAGTAAAAGTGAGGTCGTTAGCTGCTTCGCATTGATTTCATGCAGCTGTTTTAATTGATTGGCAGATTTTTTGACTTTTTAGATTCAATTTAGAATTGACCGACGTTTTTTACGAGTATAATCAATTTTTAGTGAATTGAAATTATTTCACGCGTAACATAACCAACTTTATTCGTACTATAACATCTTCACCTGGGAAACATAAATTATAAAAAGATGAGTTTGTGGTAGGAAGACAATCGGGAGAGACATTTGTAGACGCAAATCATCTTAAAGTGTCTCAAAGCTGTAGTGCACTCGTTCATCAGTTCGAATACATCTAGGGCAGACTGGCAGACTTGTGATGTTTTTATCATAAATGCTTCGGCACCGAATACCGCACGCTCAGTCAACTTTCTCTATCTTCATAATATGACGTGAGAAACCCGACAGATGCTGCAGAAGAGAATAAACACGACTGCAAATGCTTACCCTGGATTGGATGGAGATAGCACCAGGAAAGCCATTGATTACTTGCTACATAAGAAACCTTCCTGAAGTTGATGAATGCACGTGCATTTTAAAGATTGAATGATGATTCTTTCTTCATATAGATAAAATAAAAAAGGAAGAGAAAGAATTTATAATGAGGAGGACAATTAGTTTCGAAAGGTTGTTACGAATGGCTAGTAAGTGGCGGCGAAATTTTCCAGAAGAATGAGCACATCGGGGAAGAAATAATAATGGTTCAAGGAGGCCAGTGGAATATATTATTGTGTCATATTCACAGATATAACTACATCTGTTCATATCTGAAGAAAATATAAATGTTTCATATGTTTTTTTTCGAATCCGACAAATATTCGACATCAACTGATTCAAATAGTACTTAACACGCTGTTGACCAATGAGAAGGTCAAGCGAACATATGTTGGTTGTTTCATAGAGTAGGTACTAAAATTATGCTATAGTATGAACTCTATCGTTGTTTACAGCAAAACTGTTATAGAAATATATAGAAATATCGTGACGATGATTTTATTTAAAATTTCATATAGTTGAATAGTACTTTTTTTTTTAATTCAAGTCCTTTAAACTTAGCCAAATTGGATGGATAGTATGTAGCGTAACCATAGATATATAGATAGGCTGGTAGCTGTTAGTGAAGCTGTTTTTCGCGCATGCAAACAAGATTCAAGGTAGTTTTTTTTAATGCAAATAAATTTACAGAGATTACCTGAACTCCAACAGATTTATTGAAATTACCAATAACATAAAATTTCAACACTAAGACACACCACAACCAAATATCATAATTAGCATAACAAAGTAATAAACACATCAAAGATCAAAGTCATCAAAGAGCAATAAAAACCGGAAAACTAGTTGCACGCCTGAAAAGTAATAAGAAAATATTCAAACTAATCAACTTTATAACAACAAAGTAATGAAACGGTTGTATGTCCGTTTTAAGCTTCGTGGCTTTGCCTTCCATAATTTTAGCTTTGTAGTCAGAGTTTAATGATTTTAATTAAACAGCGACAGGATATGGAAATAGGATATATGAGGTCGGGAAGTCAATTAGTTCCCAGTATAGTTCTTATAATGGTTTCGCAAATAAAAAACACAGCAACATCTACAAACAAAACTAGGACTTTAGTGGATTTGTCAAATATCGACAAAATAATAAATATCGCTCAGATGAGCAAATGTAAACAGGATCAGGATGGAAATGGCAGTTCTCATATATTCCAGGAAGTAAATGATTTCTATATATATATCTATGAGCGTAACCGTCAAATCAACCAACACTTTTTATACTTCGATAAATGGAGTTAATCAGTTATCTTCTTAACTTCTGCTGGCTTCAGTGCCCACATTGTGTCGTTTCGTTTATTGCGAACTTCTTGTTCCGCTGGCTGGTTTAGTATAATTTTGCAGCGCCAAGTCATGGGCCAGTCAAATCTTGGGACCTGACTTCTTAATAGTTTTAATGTTATTTAGCCTTGTTTGATTACTATATCAACTTGCTCTTTGTTATTCGCTAAATCTCAAATTAACTTTAATTAACGTAAGAAATGTAGATGTTTTATTGGCTTGATAATTATATTGGCCTTATATTAATATTCCAAAAATTACTCAACGAAGCTGTCACTAAAAAATCGACAGTAAAATTACATCCAATTACATTCTATGATTACAATTACAATTTCGGTAGGCGATACCTTTCAGAAAATTCTCAAACGTCTAATTAGAGTAGGCGTATAAGTTACGTAATATCGAGGAAGGAAATTCAAATGCTTAATGATCAAAAGACGTGTCTGCTGGAGTCTCGTTTCTTATAAAAAGCAACAAAAGTTTCTCATGCAACCGCACTGTTTGTATTGTTGCAAGCTTGTCTACGAATAAAGGATGCAGTTTTTATTTGCATGTGCACAAACGAGTAGCACCAAGGCTTGTGACATTGTATGTGTGTTCTTCGTGACATTGTATGTGTGTTCTTCGTGACATTGTATGTGTTCTTCGTGACATTGTATGTGTTCTTCGTGACATTGTATGTGTTCTTCGTGACATTGTATGTGTTCTTCGTGACATTGTATGTGTTCTTCGTGACATTGTATGTGTTCTTCGTGACATTGTATGTGTTCTTCGTGACATTGTATGTGTTCTTCGTGACATTGTATGTGTTCTTCGTGACATTGTATGTGTTCTTCGTGACATTGTATGTGTTCTTCGTGACATTGTATGTGTTCTTCGTGACATTGTATGTGTTCTTCGTGACATTGTATGTGTTCTTCGTGACATTGTATGTGTTCTTCGTGACATTGTATGTGTTCTTCGTGACATTGTATGTGTTCTTCGTGACATTGTATGTGTTCTTCGTGACATTGTATGTGTTCTTCGTGACATTGTATGTGTTCTTCGTGACATTGTATGTGTTCTTCGTGACATTGTATGTGTTCTTCGTGACATTGTATGTGTTCTTCGTGACATTGTATGTGTTCTTCGTGACATTGTATGTGTTCTTCGTGACATTGTATGTGTTCTTCGTGACATTGTATGTGTTCTTCGTGACATTGTATGTGTTCTTCGTGACATTGTATGTGTTCTTCGTGACATTGTATGTGTTCTTCGTGACATTGTATGTGTTCTTCGTGACATTGTATGTGTTCTTCGTGACATTGTATGTGTTCTTCGTGACATTGTATGTGTTCTTCGTGACATTGTATGTGTTCTTCAAGACATATCGTGACCTGCGTGACATCGAACCCCCACAATGCTGACCTCTTATTATTGGTATGAATCTACATTTGAGACCAGTCTCTCTCTCTCTCTATGAAACCATGGCCAGGTCCACATCTTCATTCAGTCTTAAACAGTCTCTCGAAGTGTCACGCGGGTAAAATAAGGAATCTGTAAACATAATTTGTACAGATGACAGCAGATTTGCACTTTGCAAGACCTAGTGTACAAGTTCAGACATTTTGAGGATGACCGCGAGCATAGTTTTGTCCTTTTCTTTTAGATGGAAGGATTTAATATAATATATTAGTTAAAAACGTGCACTAATTGTGTTTTTCTTGAAAAATTCAACCAAATGCCGTTAAATAAAATAAAAACTAAGCCACAGTTGGTTTTTAAATTGAGAATTATTAACTTTGTTGTGTTTGCTTGCTTGCTCGATCCATGCCCTTGACCCTTAAAAACATACTTCCCATCATCCAATCGAGCTACAATCTGGTGTAGGTACAACATTGTCGTCAACGAAAATGCATTTTATGAAATTTTTAGATTGATTGGATAAATTTAAGCAAATAAGCCGCAAAAACCCAGGGTTTTTCACAAATCATTTATATTTCTGGATTTGCCGGTTTTCATTTTTTACAAAATATTTTCTTTTAAAATGACATTTTTTTGAATATAGGTACTATTGCTATGTAAACATTTATTTAATTGTATTTGTTTTAAAACATAGATTATTATTTATTATTATTTTTAATTCCATATTTTTTTCAAAATATCTATAAATTTCAATAGAATGCATTGTGATGAGATCCTATATTTTAAATTTCAGCTCAATTGGATCACGGGAAGTTAGATAATTTTTACTTTCAAGCAGTAGTGCTTTCCTGGGAGTTCACAGGGGCTCGCGCGAACCCCCTGATGTGAATGCTATGGTTCGTGCAAACCCCCTGTTAATCAGAACAAATTACTTTCAATTATTTTTCTTGTCGGTTGGGTGGGCTAATCACAATTATCAAAACTTTTCTTTTGAATTTATCTCATATCCCTGATTGCCCGAAAATTATGAACGCCCGAAAGTTTGGAGGCATTTGCTTCCCGCCTCCTCTGCCTATGCTTTCTCATAATTTGTCGCCCATTAAACACTTAGAACACAGTTCCATATGTAACAAGTTGGTTGAGGAACCATAACTCGGCAGATGAAACCTGGATGAAAAAATTCAACTCGAAGGAATATAGTGAAAATCAAGTAGCTGTTTGGAAATATTTTCAACTAGTGAGGTACCCGGCGTTGTCCGGAGTTTTTAGAGGTTTTTCTGTCGCTTCTCTCTTTTTCGATTTTTCTCTCTTTCTCGCCTTTCCTCTAATTTCCTCTCCATTTCCCGCTCGCTCTCCCGCTCTCAGTCGCTTTCCCACAACCGATCGTTCTCCCGTTCCCGCTCACTCTCCTGCCGCCACTCGTTCTCATGTTCCCGCTCGCTCTCCCGATACCCGCTCCCACTCACTTTTCCAATCCCGCTCCCGCCCGTTTTCCCGCTTGCTTGCCCGATCCCTTTCTTTCTTTCTTTTCCTCCTAACTTCTTTTTGCCCATAAAACGTAAAATAGATTTGCTAAAAGTTGCTTGAAACGTTGATTTAAGTTTGCTACGTAAACTAAATTTATATTTAGTTGCGCAATAACCAAGAAAGATAGACGCGTTTACAAGGAAAACAATTTATCTCGAAAGTTGATGATTTGCATGATGACTTTGCTCCCTCCCCCTCCCCAGGAAAAATAGTCTTTCTACAGTTTTTACAACTTTACTAACCCACTTCGAATTTCCGCGACAAGAAGTACTTCGGTATTCATACATACTGCTATTTATTTGAATCTTAAACACCTCAAATGTAAAAGACTAAAAATAGAACTGAGAAGGGATTATGAAGTGGAAGGGCCAACAGCCCTGCTATAGCTAGTGAGGCTCATCCAAGGCATGGTTATTTGGTTATTGCTAGCTGAAAAGCTGAAGGGGATGTCGATTTGCAGGCCCTGTCCAACCTATTGCACAGTAGTAGTTGGTGGGCTGGGCCAAATCAAACCATGTCTTCGCAAAGGTCTTGTACTTTCGGCGGCTCTATGTCCCAAACCCAAAAATGTTAAACGGACACTTGTTTCGCGCCACATAAACACGTCACAGAACACTCAAGCATATATATCGTCTAAATTGTTTCAGACAGTTACAAATGTTAATCAATCCAAAAAAGAAGAGATTATGGGGGTGGGCATAACAGAAGGTGAATAAAATTTGACTATTCTATCTGAAAAACTACAACTAAGGACAGAACCGCCAGGAGGAAGTATCCGGGGATCAGTGGCGGATCAAGGGGGGCGGACACCCCTTAAAGTTTAAAAAATGCAATTTTAACTTAAAGTTTTTGTCCCTGTATTTAATTTTTTATCACTTTTATAGAAATCTAAACCGCTGGAGCGATCTTGATGAAATTTGGCAAGGAGGAGGTTAAGGGGAAGAAAGTTAAGAAGGTTTGGACTCCCTACTTCGATCATACGGCTCAGGGAGGCCAAAAAACCTTCCAGGCTAAAAGTGCCTATGTACGACCATCAAAAGTAATTGCGTTATAAAATTCAAATGTAGTTTACGTAACAACGTTTAAAGGCTTCAAACAACTTTTAGCAAATCTATTTTACGTTTTATGGGCAAAAAGAAGTTAGGAGAGAGTGGAAAAGAGAAAGTGAGCGGGAACGGGAGAGCAAGCTTGTGCGGGAACGGGAAAGGGACCGGAAGCGGGAGAGCAAGCGGGGAAGGAACGGGAGCTAGAGAAAAACGATAGAAAACCCCGAGCAACGCCGGGTAACCACGCTAGTTTTAATATAAAACCTTTTATATCACAACTATGATTTATCAACTTTATTGTTTTCTTTCGCCGGAGGCTGAATGCATAACTCGTACAGGCAGTGGTGCATCCGGGGAGGTCATAGGTACTTTAAAAAAAATCGAAAACATTTCAACTTTTTCCTCTTAAAAAACCTGATGACCGGGGTTAGGGGGTCCGTTTCCAAAAAAATCGAACATTTGCACAGTTCCTCTTCCTAAAAAACCTGATGACTGGGGAGCTGGGGTAGTCGTAAATACTCTTCCAAAAAATTTAGAACACCACACTTTCTCCTCCTTTTTGAAGACTTTTCGGAACAATTTTTTGTTTCCAACTCTGGTGGGGGCCCGGGGACGCATTCCCCACCTCTCCCCGAGCTGTCGATGACGCGTCCTAGCTTTCGCCCAGAGACATGTGTTCCAGTTTGTCCTTAGAGATGTGAGTTCTAGCTTACGCCTGAAGTTGTGCACCCTAGCTTGTGTTTGTGCTGCCTGCGCATAAAAATAGACATAGAAGAGCCGAAAGAGGGAAGTCGGGGTTATATTTCGTACCCTGTACTGTTTGGAGGGCTCGGGTCTAAACTGTTTTTTGTAAAAAAAAAAAATGTCAAAAATAAATTTTCGTTTTTTTGTTCAACTTTAATCTAATACATTTCAATTTTATTGATTTCGACATTACAACTAGGCCTGGATTAATCATTAGGCAAACACGGCACGTGCCTTGGGCACCAAACGTTTGGGGGCACTACAAGTTTTTAAGAAATATGCTTTTCGAACAAATTTAAGTCTAGAAGCAACTGAAAATTGAACAAGTGCTGTGAAAATGAAGAAATACATTATAATAAAAATTCATATTCAAGTTTGGTACAATCTTGAATGCTTAAAAAGTTTTAGAGGTGTGGTGGGCACTTTGATCTTTAGATATCAAATAACAGATATTTTACTAATCTTACATAATTTTACTGTTTTAGCTTTTCATATTGTTTATATTTGCAGGTCTGTCTTTATTACTCCGCGCACCAGCCATCTATTTCCAGCTTTACACCATTCACTTCCAGTTTGTCAACGGTGTCAACCCAGCGGCATTATATTGCTTGCTGGCCAACAAATCTAGAGTCACATACGACCGTCTTATTGATCAGATCAAGATATTGGTACCAGCTGCATCACCGAAGAAGATCCTGGTCGATTTTGAATCAGCTGCGATGGGGGCATTCTCTGCTGGATATCCAGAAGCTTCTGTAACCGGATGTTACTTCCATCTCAACCAAAGTGTTCTTCGAAAAGTCAACGAGATAGGTATGAAAACCGATTATGACAGTGACGATGCACTACGTGTTAGCGTAAGATGTTTACCGGCTCTGGCACATATTCCAGTGGATGACGTGATGGAGGTATTCGATCTCCTTGCGGAATCCATGCCCGAACATGAAAAGATGAATGAGCTGCTGTCATATTTTGAGCATACATACATCAGAGGAAGACGACTACGGGGCAGGCGTATTAATTATGGTTCTGCTACATTTCCAATACCAATGTGGAACCAGTACGAATCTGCTGGCGACGGCATTGCTCGTACTACGAACATCGTCGAGGGATGGCATCATGGAATCCAATCACTTTTCATGTGCGACCATCCTACTCTGTGGTTGCTGATTGAAGGACTTTGGAAGGACAGCCAAAAGCAGAAGGCAGCTTTTTTGCAAGGTGTCGCTGGAATGGAAGAAGTCGGTGTAAAAAGATATCGCGAATTGGTCAGAAAAGTTCAGCGTGCAGTAAATGGGTATGGAAGAGCAGACGTTTTGACATATCTGCGTGCTATTGCACATTTGTCTCATACTTAAGTATTTTTTTACATTTTAGACGGAGACATTGAATAATATATTTTAGATCGTAAATTACATTTTTATCTTTTTTTGTATTTTTTTGTAATATTTTTTTACTGTTTGTATCTAGACTCCATAAATACTATCTATAAATACAAATGAGGTTTTTTGTACATCCTTTATGCATTGCTACACCATTCGTTCGATCGTCGTAATGAAATTTTCACACAAACTTGAGAGTCAATGGGAGACAACTATAGTGAAAAAACTGAAATCGGTCACAAAATGAGCGGAGCGGGAAAGCAAGCGGAAACGGGAAACTGGAGAATGAGCGAAAACGGGAAAGCAAGCGGGACCGGAAAATCGAACGAGAGCGAAAGAGCGAGCGGGAAGAGAAAATGACCGAAAACGGGAGCGGGAGAGGGAAGGCGACCGGGAGCGGAAAAGCGTCCGAGAGCGGGAAAGCGACCAGGAATGAGAGACAAGAGGGAACGAGAGAGCGACCGGGAGCGTGAGTGCAAGAGGTGAAGGAAACGGGAGCGATTGAAAAATCTCTAAAAACCCCGGGCAACGCCTGGTACCCCTCTAGTATTTGGATGCAAGCACAGTAACACTGTGAATTTGATATAAATTATCTTTTATTTTGGTAACATATTTTAATTGAAAATAACATCTTAAACAATTTTATTAACTTTTTTGATGAATAGTCCGCTTGATGAATAGACATGAGATGAACAGTCCTTATGATGAAACGTCCTCTTGATGAATAGTCCTTTGATGAATAGTCCTTTGATGAATAGTCCCTTGATGAATAGTCCTTGATGAACAGTCCCTTGATGAATCGTCCTTTGATGAACAGTCCTAGAATCAATTCGACGCCACTATACTGCTATTCTACATAATATTAAAATTTTAAAATAATAACATTAATTAAATTTCTTTCAAATTTATGACAAATACTATATGTTTTTATCGATTCATCAAGTTAATACTTTTCTTGGGGGTGACGGCCCGCTACGACAAAGTTAAATAAGTGCTTCATGGCTTATAGGTCTAAGGCTAAGGACTACAGCCACTTTAAACAATTATAAAAAAATTTTCTTGTGGATAGTGGCGGGTAAGCACTTCCAATGTTTTAAAATTAAAAAAAAATTGAAAGGTAATGAATGGGAGCGTTTTTTCATTTTTTTTTCAAATGATAACTACAATTTTTTTATGGGACCCAGGCTAGTTCCTATTTTCCGGTGCCCGAGCAGCCCCGCAACTACGGGGGGGAGGGGGAAAAGCCCCCTAGAAGATATTTCGCCTCCCTGAAAAATTTTAAGATATGTAGTTTTTTGAAATTTATAAACCTGTTAACCGTTATACAAGTAAATAGCAGGATAAAACAGCGTATTTCGCCCCCCCCCCAATTCTAAGATATGTACCTACTTTTTCGAACTTTATAAACCTGTTAACCGTTATACAAGCTCATAACCGGATAAGGCAGCGGATTTCGTCCCCCTCTTGAAAAATTCTAAGACATTGTTTTGAACTTTATAAGCCTGTAAACCGTTATAAAAGTTCATAACTGGTTAAGGCAGCGGATTTCGCCCCCCCCAAATTCTAAGATACGTACCTATTTTTTCGAAATTGTATACAAGTTCATAGCTCGATAAGGCAGCGGATTTCGCTCCCTGAAAAATTCTAAGACATGTACTTTTTTGAACTTTATAAACCTGTTATGTAATTTTTAGCAAGATAAGGCAGCGTATTTCGCCCTCCCCCCTCTCTGAAAAATTCTAAGTTATGTACATTTTTGAACTTTATATTCCTGTAAGCCGTTATACTGGTACATAGCTGGCTAAAGCAGCGTATTCAGGAATAGTCACAAAATTGGGATTGTTGGGTATCTATCAGCACACCTGCAATATAGTGTATTTTGTATCCGATGCGGTTAACTTATTATATTAACGCATCACTGCAAACATCTCAGCAAAACCTTGGGATGCAACTTTTTCTCAGGGCCCACCTATATTTAAAAAAAATCTAAAATTTTTAAAGCCTTCTTTAATTTTTCCTCCAAAAAAACTGATGACCGGGTGGTTAGTCGAAGCTGCTTTTTCAAAATATTTTCAAAGCCACTTTTTTATTTTTTCTTTAAAAAACTGATAGCTGATGACCCCGGGGGAGGGAGAGGGAGCTATCCGGAAGTAGTTTATCTATACATGTTAGATCACTTCAGGGGGGTCCACTAGTGGGCCTATCAAACCTCAAAACCTAAAATATCAGAATAGAAGCTTGAAGTATATAAAATTACAGATTGTGTTTAAATTAAAAAACAAAACAGAGAAATAATTCTGTAATGCAAAGATTTATGATAAATATTGATTATTTTTATTTATTGCACTTTTTGTCATTTTATTTTTATAAACTATTCCAGCCAATCCAAAATGAAGTCATAAAAATAATAAACATTATGGGTGTTGCTGATGCACCTTGGTTTTACATATAATATTTACATTGTCTTTTCAACTCTTGATATAATTTTAGTGTTTTCTTAGCCATTTTCATTTCGCCCCTATTAGCTCGCCCCCCCCCCCAGAGCATGACGTCTAGTTGCGGGACTGTGCCCGAGTTTTCTCTCTGCGGCCCTGGCTAGGGCTAAGGTCTAGAGTTGTCATTTGAAGTGAGAAAGAAAGACGACAAATCCTCAAAATGCATTTGTTCAATCAAATTGTTCGATTTTCTGTCTCTACGAGATGATGAGCTGACTTGCCGTCGTCATGTATGAATCGACCGCATGTTTAATAAAGGTGGAATATATTCAGGAGCCTGGCTTGAGAAGATTTTTACAGATTGAAGAAATTTTAAAAGTAATTTTTGCTGATATAAGAAGTAAGAAGCCAGTCAAATATTCGTAAGCAGGTAGCCCCGATGCGAATGCTTTTAACTATTCAAGTCACAGCATAAAGAACGGTGGCCAGCGGATAAAGTGTAACCACCTGTAGTCCACTAAGAACAGCATTGCAATTGCCAATCCTAGAATTTACACAAATCTGGATCAAAAACCGAATACATTGCTTGTTGACACATCTTTTAACTTGTGTCAACTTGAATACAACGTTTTCCCTCTCGAGGTTAAAATATTCTGTTTCTTCTTGCTATATGGTCATTTTAGTAACATTAATATTATGATTATTATTATTTTAAAGCATTTATAACTATATGTTTTCCGCAGAAGGTAAAACAACGGTTTAACGATTACACGGACACTATTCAACATTTACACGATTTATCCTAAATGTTTTCAACAGAGAATTGGCGCACCTGTATGATTGGCTTTTTGGGCCACAGTACCACTACAGTCGGTGGTGTGACATTACCTACTAATTATTAACATGTCTTAATTTAAACTATTTCTTTAACTCAGCCTCGCTTCTGCAAGCCAGTCCCAAACCTGGATAAAAGAGGAAGGAAAGAAAATAAGTAAAATTGTAATCCGCGACAAACTTCAGTACATTTTGTCCTCACGACGTTTTGTCTTCACGACATTTTGTTCAAGAACCGTTGGTCTAGATATATAAAAATGAATGTTTGTCTGTTTGTCCTTTTAGAAATCTGAACCACTGGAGCGATCTTGATGAAATTTGGCAAGGAGGTAGTTCTTATACAGGGAAAGAAAGTTAAAAAGGTTTGGACTCCCAACTCCGATCCCCCGAGTCAGGGTGACCAAAAAACCTTCCGGACCAAAAGTGCTTATACATGATCATTGGCATCATTGCATAAGTTTTCGAAGCACTGTTCAAAATTGCGTAGCAGATATTTCTTGCTTGACAGTCTTGCATAATGTGACTGATTGCATGTTATTACAAATCGTTAAGAAATAAATGGAAGTGGGAGCGGGAACGAAAAAGCGAGCGGGAACAGGAAAGCGAGCGAGAACGGAAAACCTACCGGGAACGGGAAAGCGACCGGGAACGAGAGAGCGAGCGGAAACGAGAAAGCGACCGAGATCGGGAGAGCAAGCGGGGAAGAAAACGGGAG
This sequence comes from Erpobdella octoculata, assembly GCA_963978895.1. Classification (NCBI taxonomy): domain Eukaryota; kingdom Metazoa; phylum Annelida; class Clitellata; order Hirudinida; family Erpobdellidae; genus Erpobdella; species Erpobdella octoculata. The sequence continues at coordinate 7,794,596 of OZ022240.1, read as the reverse complement.
CGAGAGAGAAAAACTTCTGAAAACCCCGGGCAACGTCGGGTAACCCTGCTAGTTATATACATAGAAAACCAAATTAATGGGAACGGGAACAGGAGATCGAGTAGGACCGGGAACGGGAAAGCAAGCGGGAGCGAGACAGAGAAAAGAAGCGAGATAACGAGGAGATCAAGCGGGGAAGGAACTGGGAACAAGAGAGGGGGAGAGAAAGGAATAAAAAAGAAAGAAAAAGAAATGGCGAGAGAGAAAAATGATAGAAAAACCTCCAAAAACCCGGGCAACGCCAGGTAACCCTGCTAGTTTTTAATAATACTTAAAGGTCGTCGGTCTTTCAATTATGAGCGTCCATCCCAGAAATATTCAACAACTTACGATATCTATGGTCCATCCAGCAACTGAATCAGTTGGAATCAGCACATTCTGAAGAAGCAAGTGAACAAAAAACTAACACGGCTCTGCTTTGAATTGAACGCAGAACCTAAAACCCAAAAGCACCGGGCCGAACTCAAACGCCAATTTGCATGGCTTTGATTCGATTTGATTGACTTTGTGACTCACAGACAAGTGAAAGTAAATAAAATAATGAAAATTTTAAATGTGTGACTTCAAATATGCCTGCCGTTCACTTTAATCAAATAAAAGGAAAACAAGACTCAACGAAGTTATTGAAAGCTTCCGTGGTAGAGATAATTTAGTAATGAAACGGAGGTCTCTGGAAGTATTTTTCCAGTCACCATTCCTCCATTCCAGGTCTTCCTCATCAGCCGCACCAGACCACATCCGTAATAATGTTTGTCTCTGCCTATGCGCATGCGTGCCTCGCTTCCATTATCAGCATCTTCCGCGTCTTTCCCACACTTATCGGATAAATACATGCTAACAAAGTGAAATGACGTAGCGAGAAAATGTAAGTTTCCGAGAGAGACAGCATGAGGGAGAGAGAGCGAGAGAGAGAGAGAGAGAGAGAGAGAGAGAGAGAGAGAGAGAGGGAGAAAAAGAGAGAGAGAGAGAGAGAGAGAAAGAGAAGAGAGAGAAAGAGAGAGAGAGAGA